>VOPJ01005906.1:0-18903 GCA_014673585.1 Semibalanus balanoides
GACATGAAAACATGGGTTCTAGTTCATTAGTTAGTGCACAGCGTGCTTCATGTTAGTGCATTCCTGTTGTACTTCATGTCAAGTCATGTTAAAGTTTAATATTTTGGAGCCTATATGTCCGTAAGTTGATGAGGCAATATGAATTTATTATTTATCTCTGGAATTAAAAATATTTATTCTACAACATTATGTTATTACTCTGTTATGTTTCATATCTTCGAAATTTTGTAGACTTTTGAAATTTTTGAACTATTTTCTGTAGTCTTACCGATTTGAAGTTAAATGTTTTTGCCATAGCATTTGTAAGGGCAATATTTTTATCTTCAAACAAACAAAAAGTCCTTGTGTTTTTTCCGTAATTACTTGCGTTAAACTTTGATATACTAGTAAAGCTTCGTAGCTGTCGATAAACGAGCGAGCGCGAAGGAAATGTATGGTGAATTTCAACTAAATCGCGGAAATAGTTTCTGAGATAAAAAAATGCGCACGTGCGTAAGTGCAGAGACACCCATATACCTGACTTGTGGAAAAGTGGTGGCTGAGAGGTTCCTAACCACACACCAAATTTGAAAACAATCGGCTCAGCCGTTCCTGAGATATAGAATAGGCGGTGGTGCTCGAAGGGAGAGTCCTGACATTTGCAAAGATGAGCATTCTTTGCGGGTCTGAGCCACTTGCCTGGAGAGTTTCACCCGTTGACCTGAGACACTTGAAAACTGCATTCGGTTAGGTTCCTCACAGTGACAGCAACATGCTGGTTTTTCACCTGCAATTGCTTTACGTTTTTGCAATTGTTATAATCTAAACATGGGGGTCTCACTGGCGGATCCAGTCCCTCCGAATATGGAGGAGTGGACTATTCGCTGTTGGCCGTACCCGGAGTCCTGACCCTGGGAGGTAAGGGTCCAGAGTCTGGAATAAATCTTAGATACTTTTTATATTGGTGCAAATTATAAATGTAATAGACATACCTAAACCTAATTACGAATTTATCGACGTGCTAGGTGCACTCGAATCACCTACAATAGAATATCGCCAGTTTGACGTAATACGTCACAATAGGAAACTCATGTCTCCTACTTCCCGCGCCATTTCTTTCTCGCACGGGGCGCACTGTATTTTGTGTACCATAATCCCGAGAGAACCTTGCTAATTTGTTAGATACAATGCAGGGGTACTCTTACTCGGTTATCAGCTTTCCGAATTATCACGCGTTTTTATTTGTATTACAGGAGTTCTTGATTTTTTGTTTGCTTGCGTGTTTTTTTGTGGGAGACAACTTCTATTGCTGCCCCTGTCGAGTGTAGAATGGGGGTGGGGACAGCTTTTGCCCCTGCCACCCCCTGGATCCGCCAGTGTATCGCCACCGTGTAACAAGCTACGTTGATTGTGAATCACTCCAGATCAAAATAGCGACAAATGGGACACTTTCCCTACTCCCTACTGCTACCAAATCGCTACCAACTAGAGGAGGCACTAACGAGCAAATAGAGAAAACACACACGAGGCAAAAAATAACTTATTTTTCGTAAAAACGTTATTTTTCGCAGACAGTGCCCATTTTCATCCCTATTTTTAGCGGATATGGGGGGGGCTAATTTGTATTGCCACCCCTGTCCGGCCTGGAATTGGGAGAGGGCTTTAGTCCCTGCCGCCCCCCCCCCCCTCCTGGATCCGCCAGTGAGGGTTTGCAACCCTCCCCCACGTAGGGCGAAAAACAAAAAGGTTCAAGTAGGTCGAAGTTAGTCCGAACAAAATCGGAGAAATTGGGAATACCACAGCATCTTTAAATAATTGACATTAAATATGATAAATTTATTTAAACAAATGGATCAACAGATAATCAGGGTGACAACTCATTGAGCACAGCTAACTGTCAGTCGAACCTCCAATTTCGTCAAAAACCGTTAAGCAGGGGCTGTTGCCTAGCAACGACAACAAAAACGCGCCATCTTTCGTAGTTCATCTGTTAGAGGTTAGTCGGTGTCTTTAACCCGACTGGGCGTCTTACCCCAGGTTACTACACCCAAGTCAGCTGCCATAAAGCTGCATAACCCACATACTCACTCTCACAACGACATTCTAATTTGCCAACCCAACGACCTTCTGCATATGCACAGAGGTCTCGGGACATTTATCTCCCCAAAACTAGTCTGCTCTAGTAAAACGCATGCATTTTTTGTTTTTCACACGATTGCAACCTGCCCTTTCCTTATGAATAGTATTGGACAAGGACCAAAGAGAGGAAACTGGAAGGAGGCAAACGAAATTTCCGATAGATTGCATTTACATTGCAGCCCCGACTGGCGACGCGGATGGGCGTGGTACGACGCATAGTAACTGTCTGCAGTGCGTTATTATCCCACCGTACACCAACGCACAGCGTTCTGGCAGGGTAAGTGTATTATAAAGGTCACCTGCTGAACCTCCAGCTATCAACCATTCTCAGCAGCTTCCCTCTATGGACACAGAGGCTCCTCTGGCGACCATGAAGGTCCGTACTGGATGGATTCCCTCCAAGTCCACTGACTCAAGTGTATGAATATCAATAGAACGTTTTGCCCTGAACCATATTGAGCCTCAGTATTGAGATCTTTGAAATATTAATCTAGTCATATTACTTTGAGTTAATATATTTCTGAGAGTATGCCCCTTTTCATAATTGATTTCGTGTGTTTCCCAAGAACACTCACAAATGATGTTTTTTTTACACTTTCTTTTCACTTTTCTCCCAGCTGTTTGTTTATCGTGTCTGGGTGGCCATCTTTCGCCGGCTGCAGGTTAGCCTGCGGCGGTTTTCCCTCTACGAATACGGCAGCCTGCGGAGGCTAACGAAGCTACGGGAGGATCTCACCGGGGCATTGACGGAGGCTACGCTGAAAGCTACGCTGCGACGTCATCCGAGTTACGTTATGCGAGGTCTGGGAGGCCTATATACGGAGGATGTGAGTGGCGGTTCGGCTGTGAAGGCTGCGCACACCGGTCCAACCACGTTCTACACCCAACCACCCCCTGAGGCCGGGGCTTAGCGGCCGTACCTGTGGAGGCTTACAGTGGCCTTTGGAGGAGGTTATCTTGGGTGGCTTATGGTTCGGCTATCTCGGAGGCACGAGGCGGGCCTGCACAGAAGGCTAGTTCTGGCCCATCAGAGGCGAGGGCCTTCCTGTCGCCAAGCTTCAGTCGGCACTGTCTGAGCGTGTATATTCTGGCGTCATCGACAGAAGGCTACTCGGAGGCCTTCAGGTGGCGTCGCCTGTTTGCGGGGTCTACTCTGGCGCAGTCGAGAGGAAGTGAGGCCTCCTCGCACGGCACACAGTGGTCTCGGTGGAGCTATTTCCGGAGGCTTCACAGTGGTCTCGGTGGAGGCGCTACTATGGCGGTCGAGAGGACATCTTTGCTATAACGGCAGCTGGTTATTGGAGGGCGCGCGGCCGTTATGATGGGCCATTCTACAGTGGCCTGGTAGTGATGGCGGAGATGCCCACGGCTTACAGCAGCATCGCAGCAACAGCAGTCAATCGCCGTGACCGTCCTTTCACCAGTGAAGCGTCTAATGTCTTCTGAGTAATGAAACGTATACACAATACATATAACGCGCTTATTTGTTGTCTTTTAACCCAAAGCATCTTTTGCGGCAGGGGCGGATCCAGAGGGGGGAAACGGGGCTGGCAGCCCTCCTTCAATAGAAATTGGCGCACCTGCGCCAAAGGCGCAGGGGCACTAGTTTTGCGCCGAAGGCGCAATCTGGACGCCACAGGCGCCCCAAACCCATAGAGAGCGTCCCCAAATATATGGAGGGCGCCTCCAAATCCATGAAGGGCGCTCCAAACCCATGGTGGGCGCCCCAAAACCCATGGAGGGCGCCACCAAACCCATATAGGGCGCCCCAAACCCATGGTGGGCGCCCAAAAACCCATGGAGGGCGCCCCCAAACCCATAGAGGGCGCCCCCAAACCCATAGAAGGCGCCCCCAAACCCATAGAGGGCGCCCCTAAACCCATGGAGGGCACCCTAAGCCCATAAAGAGCGCTTCTTTAACCATGGAGAGCGCCCCATTTCCTGGAAAGTGCACCCCCCATGCCCAAAAAGCATTCTAAACTTCAGAACTTTGCAAGAGCGTCCTCGAGACTCGGAAGCGCGCCCTCGAACGCCATTAGGCATGCACACCAAATCTGAGGAGGGCGCCCCCCCCCCAAAAAAAAAGGCGCCACAAACCCATGAAGGGCGCCCCTAATCCCATTGAAGGCGCTCCCAAATCCGAGGAGGGAGCCCCGATGCCCCAAAACACGCCATACTTCGGAAGGGCGCCCCGAAACTCGGTTAAGTGCACCCTTAAAGGGACACTGCCACCTTAACATTATATTTGAGTTCAGTTAGCTATTTTGCGTGCTCGGCATTTAAATTATGTATGGTATAAGTTAAAACAACCACTGAGGTCGAATCACAGAGAAATTCGAGTTTGGTTTTGACAGATGCTGTAACATTTCCCATCCCCAATGTATTTGAAACGGGGACCCTGATTCGATGTCTTCGTCTCTCTTTACTAAATGTTGATTACAGTCGACTTGTTTTACTTTTGGCCATACATTAGCCAAACACTAGTCATATGTATGGCAGCGTGAAGGTTTTCTTCAGTCCCAAAAATTCCTTCATATGACGTCATCAGCCCAAATATTAAAACGCAACTTTTTATGAAATTGAGCAATGTTTGCGAGAAACAAATGTCATAATCGTGTTCGGCAGCAATTACTTCATATTAAGCACCACAAGCGGTGTACATTGGAGAACTTTTGGGAAGGTGGCAGTGTCCCTTTAAACATGAAAAGGTGCACCCGAATCTAAACAGGGCGCCCTAAACTCATTAAAGGTGCCTTCAAAACCATGGAGGGTGCCCCTCATTAGTGCATTATAAAACAAGGTTTAGGTGTGTTACAATAATGAGCTATTTTTGGGCGACACTGCAATTTTTCCATTGCCTTGCCACACCTCATGACCAATGGCCATGGCCACTAATTAATCAAGGGGAAACTCCCCTTCCACAGAAACATTGGGGTATTTAATGCAAGTATGCCCCCCCCCCGTGCGTTCCACCAGTGGCTGTAAAAAGCGATAGTTAGCCCGCGCCCTGCTCGGGGGGGGGGATCTGCCCCTCCCGGATTTGCTTGATAACTTGAACAATCAACAGTTAAAGGGACACTGCCTCTTCCGGATGATATCGCAAAAACATGCTAAATCAAGTCTAAGGGACTAAATATTATTTGTAATCGTCCTCTTATGCTCACCAAAGCAGCGAAAATACAAAAAATATAATCTATCTCATTTGTCATAATAATATAAAAACGGTTTGCGATTTCTACACAACACTTGATAATATGGCAGCGATTGAGCGCCAAATTCAGCGCAGTTCAGACATTTCCGTATTTGTAAACAACACTGTACAGGGAGTACCTTAAAACAATGTAAACAATCCGATACCAAAAAAAAAACTCGGTTGGAAAAAAAAACTTTATCAATAGTTGGAGCTTAAGCTCCCTTTGTAAAAGTCCAAAAACCCTTCATCGTAACAAATATTTCCTTCATCGTAACAAATATTTCCTTTATGCCTATTATTGAGCTTAAATCAGGCATAATAAAACATGAAATGTTTTCTGACATTACAAATTTGGGTAGAATGCTGAAGCAAAAAAAATAACTAATTTCCATAGTTGCACAATTGGCTGCAATTAATGTATTTTGGTACGTAGTGGTGGCGAACTCGTCAAGCTCATTGGCTGAAAGAAAACTGAACTTTGAACGATGATACTGGGCCACTGGGCGCGAATTTCAAAAAACGGACTTCATGGTGCTTATCAAATCCGGTTGTTCATTAACATATCAAATTTTACTTTGAACGGACAGTGTCCCTTTAAACACTATATACAATATGTCGAAGTGAAACTTTCTCTACCTTATGTTGCATCAATTATACCTCATACCATATCTCTATGAAATCGATATAGACAGAGTGAATCCAGGGGGCCAAAGGGGTCATGCCTTCACCAATGCTCCTGAAACTATTATTTGTCCCGCCTCCCCTAACAAAATACGGTCGGACAAACGGTCGGCCTCTGGAAATTTATCGTAAAAATTGCCTTTGCAGCAGTCAAAATCCAGCTATCCACATTCAAAAACGTATAAATTTCGCGCCGCTTCGCGGCATGATACCAAATTTCGCAATTGCTCATACAAATATCGAAAATTGACAAATGAATTGCATTAAGAATCGGGTAGAGGCTCTCCCTGGCGGTAATTGCTGGCCCCAGGGACCAATATCATACCGAGATGTGCAACCAGGAAAAGGGGTTACCTTAGGCTTGACTTCACTCACGGTCTGGTTTCAACATTAAAATTGCATTTTCCACGACTTAAAATATAAATTTTCACGCTGCTTCGCGGCGTCACATCAGTGCCCATCGTCATAACGAACCCATCGTCATTGTTCTCGGTTCGAAACGCTGAATTGAATGCATAACATTTTAAGCTCCTTATTCTTTACAAGTCCCACCTTATCCTCTACACCGCCTATATTGCTGGTAATTTTGTGGTAGACAAAATTAAATATAAACAAAAGTAATTATGTGATTCAGTCTTATTCCAATTCCAAACCAACCAGCAGTCCCCTTCAATCACTCCTAACCGCCTCAACGTCTCCATCCATTTTTACTTTTCCCATATTTTTACTGTCACCCGAATACTTTTCCGACACCTTCGGTTCACACAGGCACGCGACATATCATTTATCCCACTTCGCAATTACAGGTTTATCAGGCAAACCCGTAAAAAAATTCACGTCTCTTTGCGGCGCTAAATGAGAAAAAAATACTTATACCATACAAAATTGAAATGCCAAGCACGCTATCTCATAGCTATCTCAACTCAAAAATAATGTTTAATATGGCAGTGTCCCTTTAAGGGTGCACTTAACCGAGTTTCGGGGCGCCCTTCCGAAGTATGGGGTGTTTTGGGGCATGGGGGCTCCCTCCTCGGATTTGGGAGCGCCCTCTATGGGATTAGGGGCGCCCTTCATGGGTTTGTGGCGCCCTCTTTTTTTTGGGGGGAGCTCCTCAGATTCGGTGTGCATGCCTAATGGCGTTCGAGGGCGCGCTTCCGAGTTTCGAGGACGCCCTTCCAAAATTCTGAAGTTTAGAATGCTTTTTGGGCATCGGGTGCACTTTCCAGGAAATGGGACGCTCTCTATGGTTAAAGGAGCGCTCTTTATGGGTTTGGGGGTGCCCTCCATGGGTTTTAGGGCGCCCTACATGGGTTTTGGGGCGCCCACCATGGGTTTGGGGCGCCCTATATTGGTTTGGTGGCGCCCTCCATGGCTTTGGGGCGCCCACCATGGGCTTGGAGCGCCCTTCATGGATTTGAAGGCGCCCTTCATATATTTGGGGACGCCCTTCATGGGTTTGGGGGCGCCTGTAGCAACCAGATTGCGCCTTCGGCGCAAAACTAGTGCCCCTGCGCCTTCGGCGCAGGGGCGCCAATTTCCATTGAGTGCTGGCTGCCAGCCCCGTTGCCCCCCTCTGGATCCGCCCCTGCCGCAAAAAAATGTTTTGGGTCAAAAGACAACAAATAACCGCGTTACATGTATTGTGTATATGTTCCATTGCTCAGAAACCGTTAGACGCTTCACTGGTGAAAGGACAGTCACGGCGATTGACTGCTGTTGCTGCAATGCTGCTGTAGCCGTCATCATAGCCATCACTACCAGATGTGATGGCCTCCATAACGGCCCAGACCTCTATAACCTGCTCCTATGGAAGATCCTCCGAAACCGCCATAATAGCCTCCACCGAGACCACGGTAGCCTCCGAGATAGCCTCCTCTGATGCCGCCAGAATAGCCTCTTGTCAGGCCGCTGTAACCTCCTAGGTAGCCGCCATTGAGGCCGCCAGAATAGCCACCACGCAGACCACTGTAGCCTCCAAGGTAGCCACCATTCAGGCCACCAGAATAGCCACCACGCAGGCCACTATAGCCTCCAAGGTAGCCGCCATTGAGGCCGCCAGAATAGCCACCGCGCAGGCCACTGTAGCCCCCGAGAAAGCCTCCTCCGATGCCGCCAGAATAGCCTCCTGTCAGGCCGCTGTAGCCTCCGAAATAGCCGCCATTAAGGCCACTAGAAAGGCCTCCTCCGAGGCCGCTGTAGCCTCCGAGGTACCCGTAGCCCGGCCTCAGGTGGGTGGTCTGGGTGTAGACGTTGACCGGGTGTGCCGGCAGCCTTCACAGCCGACACGCCACTCACTCCTCCGTTATAGCCTCCCAGACCTCCATACGTCCCGAGACCTCCGTAGCCTCCATAGCCTCCATGTGCCCCGAGACCTCCGTAGCTTCCGTCCGTGCTTCCGTAGCCTCCGTATGCCCCGAGACCTCCGTAGCTTCCGTAGCCTCCGAGGCTTGCCGATTCTAGAGAAGCCTCCGCGGTAACCTGCAGCTGGCGATGGCCACCAGACAAGATAAAATCAACAGCTGTGGAAGAAAAACAGTGAAGGGTAAAGAAATACATCAGTTGTGTATTTCTTGGGGGAAAAAATACACGTACAATAATATCAAATTATGAAAAGGGGCCATAACTCTCAAGAAAGTTATACCTTAAGTATTTACAAACAACAGCATTTCAATACATACAAACAACAGTATTTCAAAGACTACTAAGCCTGACAATATGGTTTCAGGCCAAAACGTCTATTGATACAATAACTTGAGTCAGTGACTTGGACGGGAAACCCAATCCAGTACAAACCTTCATGGTCGCAGAGGAGGTTGTGTCCGATAGAGGGAGCTGCTGAGAATGGTGTAGACTGTTCAGCAGGTGACCTTTATATACACTGTATCCTGCAGACCGCTGTGCGGGAAGGGGGGGGGGGAGGGCGGTGGGATATAACGCACTGCAGACAGTAGTATGCGTCTGACCACGCCCGTCCGCCGCCGAGCGGGCTGCTGCAATGTAAATGCAATCTATCGGAAATCTCGTTTGCCGCCTTCCAGTTTCCTCTCGTTGGTCCTTGTCCAGTATGTTGGCTCATCTTGCAATTTTTGTTTCAGAGTTCTTCTCCAAGGAACTTTTCTGATGTCCTTTGATGCGCTGGCAGTGGTGGAAGCCGTGGAGCTTTAAGAAATCGGTCGAGGGGCCCTAATGTTAATTTGATAGATGTTAACTCCATTCTTAACATGCAACGCCATAGGCCTAATGCTAAAACGTGAAATCATTGGGGGTGGAGGGGGATGGGCTCGGACTCTGCCCAAGAGATATAAATTTCCACCCCTGTGCGCTGGTTTCGATTATCTCATCCAATTGTCAAAATTCGAATAAAATTTGCCGTCGCAGGGGTAAACAATTTGCGACGTAGTTACATTTGGAGGTTTCGGTAGCGCTGTGCAAAGGCCAACCTCTTGTGTGCATTGATGGTCAGATCCAAGCTAAGTCTGACTTATTGAAATCATTTTGACATGAAAACAAGGGTTCTAGTTCAATTAGTTCGTGCACAGCGTTCCTTCATGTCAGTGCATTCCTGTTGTACTTCTTGTCAAGTCATGGTAAATATTTTGAGCCTATATCACCGTGAAATGATTTGATGACGCAATATGCATTTATTATATATCACTAGAATGCAAAAGAGTCATTCTGCAACATAGTGCTATTACTTTGTTATTTTTAACAAATTATAACTTTGGTAAAATGTTGAAATTTTTGAACTATTTTCTGTCGTCTTACCGATTTAAAATTCAATGTGTTGTCCATAGCATTTGTAGGGACAATATAATTTCTTAAAAAAAGGGGTTTTCGTAAATATTTACGTCAAACTTTGATATATCTGTAAAGCTCCGTAGTTGGCGATAAACGAGCGAGCGCGAAGGAAATGTATGGTGAATTTCAACTCAAATCGTGAAAGTGTTTTTGAGATATACAGAGATGCGGCACGTTGCGCGTACATGAGAGACACGACATCCCTGACTTGTAGAATGTGGTAGGCTAAGAGGTTCCTTTTCCTAACCCGCACACACACAAAATTTGAACACAATCGGCTCAGCCGTTCCTGAGACACGTATATAATAGGGGTGTACTGAGGATTTCGGACAGCGCAAAATAGCTATTCTTGACGTGGTCGAGTCATTTGACCTGGACGTTCACACGTTGACCTGAAACTTAGAAATTACATTCCGTTAGGCTGCTCACATGACAGGCAACTTGCTGGTTTTACTGCATTGCTCTACATTGCTTTGTTTAGAAATAAACAGGGGGTCTGTAACCCTCCCCCACGCAGGGCGAAGAAGATAAAAGCTCCCGTAGGAAGAAGTTAATCCGAACCAAATCGGGGAAATTGGAAATACCACAGCATCTTTAAATAATTTGCATTAAATATGCCAAATTTCTTTTTAACAAATGGATCAACAAATGGTCAGGGTGATAACTCATTGAGCACAGCTGTCAGTCGAACCTCCAATTTCGTCCACAGCCGTTAAGCAGAGGCCTAGCAACGACAACAAAAACGCGCCAACTCGACATGAGTCCTATTTGTGACGATTACGTACTGGCGTTCATAGTGTAGGTATTCGAGTGCACTAAGCACAGCGATAAATCGTATTTTGGGTATAGGTAAGTTATACATTTATAAATTTGCACAAGATAAAATTATATTTTTCACGACTCGACCCTACCCTCCCCCAGGGTCAAGGACTCGGAGGCCAACAGCGAAAGTCCAATCCTCCATATTGGGAGGCTGGATCCGCCACTGAGACCCCATGTTTAATTATAAACAATGCAACGTAGAGCAATGCAGTAAAACCAGCATGTTGCCTGTCATGTGAGGAACCTATCCGAATGCAGTTTTTAAGTTTCAGGTCAACGGGTGAACTTCTAGGTCAAGTGATTCGACCACGTCAAGAATAGCTATTTTGCACTGTCAGACATCCTCAGCACACCCCTATTCTATATCTCAGGAACGGCTGAGCCGATTGTTTTCAAATTTGGTGTGTGGTTAGGAACCTCTCAGCCGCCACTTTTCCTCAAGTCAGGAATGGGTGTCTCTGCACTTACGCACGTGCGCATTTTTTTGTATCTCAGAAACTACTTCCGCGATTTAGTTGAAATTCACCGTACATTTCCTTCGCGCTCGCTCGTTTTTCGACAACTACAGAGCTTTACTGGTATATCAAAGTTTGACGTAAGTATTTACGGAAAACACAAGGGCTTTTTGTTTGTTTAAAGAATAAAAATATTGCCCCTACAAATGCTATGGCAAAAACATTGAATTTCAAATCGGTAAGACTACAGAAAATAGTTCAAAAATTTCCAAAGTCTACAAAATTTCGAAAATATGAAAAATAACAAAGTAATAACAAAATGTTGTAGAATACAAATTTTGAATTCCAGTGATATATGATAAATGCATATTGCGTCATCAATTAACGGAGATATAGGCTCCAAAATATTAACCTTTAACATGACTTGACATGAAGTACAACAGGAATGCACTAACATGAAGGAACGCTGTGCACTAACTAATGAACTAGAACTCTTGTTTTCATGTCAAAATGATTCCAATAAATCAGACTTAGCTTGGATCTGACCATCAAAGCACATAAGAGGTTGGCCTTTGCACAGCGCTGCCAAAACCTCAAAATGTGACTACGTCGCAAATCGTTTACCCCCTGCGACGGCAAAATGTATTCGAATTTTGAAAACTGGATGAAATATTTNATTGAAGTGCGCAGTGGACCAGAATAGAACGGAAGAGGAACTAAATACCCTAGACAACGGCTACACCAAAATCCACAAAATCCCACGACACACTGATTGTCCAGGATCCAGGATCCACAGGCTCCCTCGATTTTCTTCTTCAGGATCCAAGATTCATAGGATCCCACGAAAAATAATTGTCCAGGATACAAGATCCACAGGATCCAACGAAAAAATCCAGGATCCAACAAGATCCCAGATCTTGGATCCTAAGGATCCTGCATTCTGGATACTTTTTGGATATTGGCCATGCCTATCACCACAAGTAAGTATTACACCATTTACATTGAGTGTTGGAGTTTTAAAAGCATTAAATGCATGCATTCTTATAATTTAGCATCACAAAAAGCGAAATATGCTTAACAAGATCCACAAGATCCCACGACAAACTGGTTTTCCAAAATCCAGGGCCCACAGGATCTCAAGTCAAAACAATTTTCCAGGATTCTGTATCCGCTGGATCCAACTACAAAATAATTTTCAGGATCCAAGATCCATATGGTCCCACGACAAAATGATCTTGCTGGATCCAGGATACAACAGATCCCGGATATTGAATCCCATGGATCCTGGATCTTGGATCTTGTTTTGGACCTTGGACCATGTCTGACAGGTCTGTTTCCATGCCAGTGGGATGTGGGGTAGTGTATGATGTGAGTATGGCAATGCAGTTTTGGCGTCTGACTTCCCGCAGAATGCTTTGAGTTAAAAGACAACAAATAGGCGCTTATATGTATTTGTATACTCATGCCTCAGAAGACGTACGCTTCATGGTGAAAGGACGGTCACGGCGATTGACTGCTGTGCTGCGATGCTGCTGTAGCGTTCATCATAGCCATCACTACCAGGTGTAATGGCCTCCATAACGCCCAGAACCTCCATAACAGCTCCTATGGAAGATCCTCCAAACCACCATAGTACCTCCACCGAGACACGGTAGTCTCCAACCGAGACCACGGTAGCCTCGAGATAGCCTCCTCCGAGCCGCTGAAGCCTCCGAGGTAAGCCGCCATTCGCAGGCCGCCAGGAATAGCCACCACGCATCCACTGTAGCCCCCGAGAAGGCCTCCTCCGATGCCGCCAGAATAGCCACCTCGCAGGCCACTGTAGCCCCCGAGAAGGCCTCCTCCAATGCCGCCAGAATAGCCACCACGCAGGCCGCTGTAGCCTCCGAGGTAGCCTCCTCCGATGCCGCCAGAATAGCCACCACGCAGGCCACTGTAGCCCCCGAGAAGGCTTCCTCCGATGCCGCCAGAATAGCCACCACGCAGGCCACTGTAGCCCCCGAGGTAGCCTCCTCCGATGCCGCCAGAATAGTCACCTCGCAGGCCACTGAAGCCTTCGAGGTAGCCGCCATTGTGGCCGCCAGAATAGCCACCACGCAGGCCACTGAAGCCCCCGAAATGGCCTCCTCCGATGCCGCCAGAATAGCCACCTCGCAGGCCACTGAAGCCTCCGAGGTAGCTCCTCCGATGCTGCCAGAATAGCCTCCTGTCAGACCACTGTAGCCTCCAAGGTAGCCGCCATTAAGGCCACCAGAAGGGCCTCCTCCGAGGCCGCTGTAGCCTCCGAGGTACCCGTAGCCTGGCCTCAGGTGGGTGGTCTGGGTGTAGACGTTGACCGGTGTGCCGGCAGCCTTCACTGCCGACACGCCACTCACTCCTCCGTTATAGCCTCCCAGACCTCCATACGTCCCGAGACCTCCGTAGCCTCCATAGCCTTCGTATGCCCCGAGACCTCCGTAGCTTCCGTATGCTCCGAGACCTCCGTAGCTTCCGTAGCCTCCGTATGCCCCGAGGCCTCCGTAGCTTCCGTAGCCTCCGAGGCTGCCGATTCTAGAGAAACCTCCGCGGTAACTCGCAGCGGCGATGGCCACCAGACACGATAAAATCAACAGCTGTGGAGAAAAAACGAATGATAAAGAATACATCAGTTGTGTATTTCTTGGTGGAAAAACAACACATCAATATCAAATATGAAAAACGCCTTACTGTCAGAAAATGATATACTTAATTATTGAATACAATATTATTTGCAAATACTCTAACTGACAATATTGTTTCAGCCAAGACATCTATTGATACCAATAACTTGAGTCAGTGACTTGGACGGTGAACCCAATCCAGTACAAACCTTCATGGTCGCAGAGGAGGTTGTGTCCGATAGAGGGAGCTGCTGAGAATGGTGTTACGCTGTTCAGCAGGTGACTTTATATACACTGTACACCGACAACCGCTATGCGTGTAGAAACGGTGGGATAATAAACGCACTGCAAAAACACTAGCATGCGTCTGACCACGCCCGTCCGTCGCCGGGCCGGGCTGCTGCAATGTAAATGCAATCTATCGGAAAAATTTGTTGCCGCGCTTCCCATGCAGTTTCCTCTCGGTTGGTCCTTGTCCAATACTATTCACCAGGAAAGGGCAGGCTGCAATTGTGTCGTGAAAACATGCATGCGTTTACTAGATCAAAACTTAATTTGGGGAGATCAATATCCCGCAGACTTCTGAAATATGCAGAAGGTCGTTTTGGCAAATTAGAACGTCGTTGTGAGAGTGAGTATGTGAGTTATGCCGCTTTGTGGCAGCTGACTTGGGTATAGTACCCTTGGGTGATACGCCCAGTCTGGTTTAAGACGCCCACTATCCTCTAAGACAGTGGTTCCTAAACGGTGGGTCATCATGAACCCATTTGGGGGTGAAGAAGCCATTTTGCGGGGATAACGAAGGCATGTGAAGCTGAGCCATAAATGGAACGTTAAGACGGCTTTGATGCATCCATCGGCCAACAATATAACTGTTCCGTGCGCCTGTCAGCAACCAATCCCAGAATTGTTAATGGGTGAGAAAAAGCAGACTAAAAATATGTTGCCTCTCAGTCTTTGTTTTTGTTGCGAGTAGCAGCGCTCCAAAGTCATTTGGAAGTGTGTAAACAGGTGCATTCAAAACATTGGAAAACAACGCTATTTGTATAAATCGGTATACTTTTTGAAGGGTGGGGCAATGGCCTCCTCTGACTTCTGAAAAGAAGTAAGTGTGTCGGGAGGGCTTCAAACTATCTTCTCTAAGAGACGAACTACGAGAGTTGGCGCGTTTTTGTGTCGTTGCTAGCAAGGGGAACGCCACCTCCCGAAAGTTGGGGGGAGGGGGGGGGACGGAGGCATTCTGAAGTCCATTCTTGCCATGCAACGTTCATAGGCCTAATGATAAAATCCGAAAATGTTGGGGGGACACGTCCCCCCGTCCCCCCCGGTGGCGGAGCCCATGGTTGCTAGGCAACAGGCCCTGCCTAACGGCCGTAGACGAAATTGGACGGGCGACTGACAGAGCGTGTGCTCAATAAGTTATCACCCCGAATATCTGTTGATCCATTTGTTTAAAAAATGGCGTATTTAATGTAAACTATTTAAAGATGCTATACGTTCAGAACTTCTCAGATTTCTTTCGGTTTTTGAGGGATTTACGAAAAATGTGTTACTTTTGGCGACACCATGATTGCCCGTGGCTTTTCGCGACGCACGATAATCTTTTCAACATGGTGTAAGACGCCCACCATCAGATCGGGGCAAAGCTCTCACTGGGCGTCTTACCCCAATGTCTTACCCCAAGAGTCTTACCTTAAGTGTCTTACCCCAAGTGACCTCTGAGGCCATGATACAAGTTAACCCGCGCTCCGACGAGGGGGCGGATATCCGCCCCCTCACAGGTTTTTCAGGACTAGCGGATTAACGGCGGCGCGTAGCGCAACTAAATTTTGCATAGCTGTTTGGACACTAATTACGCACACTTAATTATTTTTTGACTTCTTAACTTTCAATGTCACGTTGTCAGGTCACATTAAATGACCTGACCTCAAGTCACGTTTTTTTAAGTTTGACATCTTGCCGAAGCCATAGTGCCCGGACAGTGGTGAACCAAACAGTATGAAATTCACAGTGTGATAAGGCCTCGGGTATATACAGTTCGTTTTTATCGGATTTTTGATATCGGTGACCCGAGATCATGTCAATTTTTGTGACCTCCCATTGTAAGGCTATGGGAGAAAATTGAAAAGCGCACCAATCGAACAAAACCTGGCTAAATGGAGTCAGTTTTCATCCTTATCACTATTTTGAAGCTAAGTAGAAGAATGGATGTTGTATTCTTCAGGTGTTGGGCGTCAGTCACGTGACTTTGGACCCAGGATTTCGCTTGCATTGAAACTGTTGTAATGATCAATTAAATGATAATAATAATATTTACCACTATTAAAAAGGCCAAAACTAGTTATTTCTATGAATAATGCGTCTCTTTGGAAAAGTGGCCAATAA
The DNA here is from genome assembly GCA_014673585.1 of Semibalanus balanoides. Lineage (NCBI taxonomy): Eukaryota > Metazoa > Arthropoda > Thecostraca > Balanomorpha > Balanidae > Semibalanus > Semibalanus balanoides. The sequence continues at coordinate 16,092 of VOPJ01005906.1, forward strand.
AAATACAAAAACATTCAATAAAAATGTCAGAGTTAACCAGTCTACCCATTGCGCGAAAAACGCGATGACCCAAACCAACTGAAGTGCCTAAAAGCCACAAGCGCTCGTGCGTCGAATCGGTCATTGACCGAGCTCAGACGCCCCCTCACCTTATTATATTGCTTGGTATTCTTCTTCCTGACCTCTCTAAGGTCAAATCCAATGTCCCCCAGTCAATGTTTTTTGTACAAGTTAACTCATCTTTTAGGTAGTTAGAGGTGCTGTGGTTTTCACCACTTCTGTTTCTCTTCGAGCCTCCATCGATTGACATTAAAATTTACTTGACCTTGACATGACCTCAGTCAGTCAGGTCAAAAATTTTATTTTACCTAGCTAGACCATACATATATGATTCGATGTGCCGTATGTGAGAAACACGATGGTGGCAAAATCGCTGTCCTGTTATACTTAAAAAGTTATTCGCAAAAAAAACGTTTTCAGTAAAATTAGACATTTTGATCTTTGCTGACCTCTGGAGCCTTAAATATTGACCCCATCACAAATGTGAGGTCAAATTAGCGAAAGATTGATTCAAGCGCATTGCAGTGCTTTTTTCATATCGCTCCTAGTTAGTTACTGATTATCCCGGATTATATGAAGCAATGCTCAATTTACTCGAAATATGGGAAAATTTGACTTGTTTTGACCTCTGGTGACCTCAATAATGACCTGATCAAAAAATAGTCCGTGTATCTTCTCTAGTAATCGTCACGAACTACTTCACGCCGTTTTCCGCTTCTCGCTACGTTGCATTGTTTTCGAGATCTCTGGGGCGTTGGTTCTAAGTTGGCTCAGACCCCCGTCGGTGCGCGGGTTAATTGATTCGTATCGACAAAACAATCACCATGACGTCAGTTACATTGTTCTATATTATTTCTATCAAATGTTAGGGTTCAAAAAGTATCTATTACGTACCCCAGCTAATCTCAGGTCAAGGTGACTGTTGAAATATTGATGAAATAAAATATAATACAACATGACGTCATTTTCAAATGTACGTCACAAACGCGTCACACGTGTGTGACGCAATTGTAACGTTCATCTGAAACTGGCGTCATGTTGTATTCTATTTGATTTCATCAATATTTCCACAGTTACCGGGTTTTATGACAAATTAATAAAGGAAATATTGATGAAATGAAAAAGATTACAACATGACGCCATTTTCAGATGTACGTCACAAACGCGTCACACGTGTGTGAAGTGCTTGTGACGCACATCTGAAAATGACGTCATGTTGTATTGTATTTTATTTCATCAATATTTCCACAGTTACCTGGTTTTATGACAAATTAATAACAGAATCGTTATCTGCGTAGTGCGTACGCTGTTTAATCCTTGTATAGCATTCGCTCGAACCTACCAAGGTGGACTTATTGCTCAGCCAAGATGATAGTGCTTCTACCAACTTTAGATACTCGTTGAAGCGTCGATAAAATTAAAAAAAACTGGAAAATTTGAGAGTCTCTGTATCTATCTTTAAAAAATACAGATTTTTACACCATTATGCTGCATATTAGGGAAAATGTCATCACCACCGAAAATGTATAAGTTGTATTCCTGTTTTTGAGTATTCAGTTTTTGATTATTTGCAGGCATCAAACTTGTACTTTTCCATTATTTATGTGAGGTCACCCTCACCTGAGATTTTCTGGGGTGCATAATAGATACTTTTTGAACTTTAACATTATAAAGAAATGATAAAGAGCAATGTATCTGACGTCATGGTGATTGTTTTGTCGATACGAATCAATTTACTTGTATCATGGCCTCAGAGGTCACTTGGGGTAAGAAACTTAAGGTAAGATACTTGGGGTAAGACATTGGGGTAAGACGCCCGGTGGGAGCTTTGCCCCCATCTGATGGTGGGCGTCTTACATCATGTTAACAAGATTATCGCGCTTCGCGAAAAGCCAGGGGCAATCATGGTGTCGCCAAAAGTAACACATTTTTCGTAAATTCCTCTAAAACCGAAAGAAATCTGAGAAGTTCTGAACGTACACCATCTTTAAATAATTGTATCATCTTACTTATTTTAAGTTGAACCTAATTGGACGGAGGGTTTCACCTACCATTTTATGTACCTGAGTGCGCCTCGGCCCCAGCAATGTCTAAAATCTATGTATTTATGTTGTATACCTATTGCTGAGAAACGTTTCTGACGCATTGATTGCACCGCAAACTACAAAGATGTAATTGCGCCGCAGAAACTGCATTTTGGTAACACCTAACCAAAAACATGAGCCTGGAAACGTCTCTGCTTGTATTGTATTGTATTGTATTGTATTGTATTGTATTGTATTGGATCAAAACAACCACAGGCCAAGAGCCCAGTTACGGCTCGAGTCACACTAAACTATACTAATCTAAGTTCGAATATTAACATTTACAAATAACGCGAGTCCATACGCAGCACAAGCCCGCAATTTACAAAATAGACGCAACACGATGTACAGTCTCTCTTGAAAGTATCTACCCATGGCGTGCGGCGCTCCACCGAACTAACCAAAACAGTTTGAGGGCCCCAGCACACTCGAGGTCGGACGGCTAATCCGGTCCGGTCCGGGAGGGGAGGGTGGCCGGTCAAGCTCCGTGTCACCCAATCCTCTCTTCCCCACCCAACCAGAATGCCCGCGGCTCTGGTGTGTTTCAGGCCACTGCGAGGTTGTGAAGTGGTCTAAGGTGCGCATTTTAGCTCAGTAGCTAAGGCCCAGAGCTGACTCGTATGAGGTGATATTTAAAAGATTGTAAACGAGAGAGATAGAGATAGAGA
>VOPJ01005907.1:0-5000 GCA_014673585.1 Semibalanus balanoides
TATTGGAGATATAATTTTTCTCTAAATATTTTATTTATATTTTTGAATTTAGAAAAATAATGGTCACCAGTACGTAGTTGATAATAACTTTGCACGTAAGTGTGTAAGAGAGCTTAACCGAACAGCATTATATTCGCCTCATCGAGCTGCATTTGATGATCCATAACATGACCCATGCATGTTGCTCCTTGACTTCAAGGTCACGTGACTTAAGGTCACCCGGTGCAGCCAATGTCAGATCGAGCCAAACATAACACTGCTTTTCTCATTGTTTGATGAAAATATTTTGGGGGGGTTATCTGGGCCGTAACTTCACGCTGTTAAATTTTCTGCCCGTCTGTTAAACGGTTTTAAAGTCATAGCCCTAGGCAGCTTTTCGGTGTTGCGTAAACCTCGATTTTTTCAGTGTGTGAAATCTCTCATCTAAATGATATGAGTCATATAAACATATATATCATAACAATCATCATAAATTTAAGATTAATGTGAGATGACATTTTTTGCAAATTCAAAAGTTTTGAAATATTAAAAACGCAATTTTAAGTAAAATGATGTGTTTTGTGACCTTGAGGTCAAGGAGCAGCCTGCCAGGGGTCATGTTATGCATCATTTAATACAGCTCAGACAAGGCAAAATATAAGTGCTGTTCAGTTACGCTCTCTTTAGCACTTTTACGTGCAAAGTTATTATTAAGTACGTGCTGGTGACCATTATTTTTCCAAATTCAAAAGATATAAATAATAATATTTTAGAGAAAAAGTCTATCTCCAATATTTTTACCATCGAAGGCATGTATATATTGAAGTCAATGCTGGCAAGAAAAACATCATCGCAATTTGTAGTGGCCACATTATAAAAAACGTGTTTTTACTTGAAAACGCGTGTTAACAAATTCTCAAAATTTTTGGAATTTCCAAAAAACGTTTATATCACTTAAAGATATGGACTTATGATGATTCTTATCATATATAGGTTTTGAATTGACTCCTACAATTATATATGGGAAATATCGCCCGCTAAAATAGAAGGTTTGAGCAAAATCGAATAATGCCTGAGGCTATAACTCGAAAACCATTTGACGGATGGGTGCTAGAAATTTCATAGTCATGAATCTACGTCCCAGATAACCCTAAACGCAGTTTAATCGAAATCTGAGATGTAGGGTGTTATGGCTTGGTCGATCTGTCATGGAACGCCCCAGCTGTCAGTCCGACAGACGTGGCCAGCTGTCAGCCCGACAGACATGGCCAGCTGGCAGTCTGACAGACGTGGCCAGCTGTCAGCCCGACAGACGTGGGCAGCTGTCAGCCCGACAGACGTCGGCAGCTGGCAGCCCGACAGACGTGGCCAGCTGTCAGTCCGACAGACGTGGCCAGCTGTCAGCCCGACAGACGTGGCCAGCTGCCAGCTATCAGCCCGACAGACGTGGGCAGCTGTCAGCCCGACAGGCGTGGCCAGCTGTCAGCCCGACAGACGTGGCCAGCTGTCAGCCCGACAGACGTGGGCAGCTGTCATCCCGACAGACGTGGGCAGCTGTCACCCCGACAGACGTGGCCAGCTGTCAGCCCGACAGACGTGGCCAGCTGTCAGCCCGACAGACGTGGCCAGCTGTGGCCAGCTGTCAGCCCAACAGACGTGGCCAGCTGTCAGTCTGACAGACGTGGTCAGCTGTCAGACGCTGAATGGATACTGCGCTGTATGACATTCAGCTGTGCGCGTCACGTTGTCCCCCGCCACAGGAAGGATTCGGCCGGCCCCAGCTGGCCGACATTGCAGTGATCTGTATATCGCGCTGTCAAGCGGCGCTGCAGGGCGTGCGTTATCGCTTATCAACGAGGTGCTGCGACACAGGACGTGCAGTCGGTCTCGGCTGCCTCTTAACCTTGGGGCGCTATGCGAACGGTTGAATAGCAATTTCAATCGGCTACCGAAATGTTGGCTTATACCATTATCGAAAATATTTTTGATAACGATACGTGTATCACGGTGGGCGAGACTGAACCTAGGATGTGTCGTCGGATGCAGATCAAAAACAGCATTCCGAGGAATTCAAGAAACTATCACGGTTCACGGGAAATCACGTGGAAATATTCCGGTTTAAAGGGAGTGTGCCTACTCACATTGGTCATGTGGAGTTGTTGACGCTAGTCCGGTAGACATATTTTTCTGATTTAGCATGTATTCATTTCCCCAGAATCATTAGTTGCTGAGATTTCCCAAAGGTCGCCAATCACATACTGGCAGTAAGATATAATTATCAACGGTCGCCAGAGAGCTTTCGCACTAGAAGCATTGCTTTAATTACAACGCCTAGCAATATATTGTTAGCTCTGGCCAGTGCGCCTTATAGGTAACAATCTTCGCTACTCTGTTTTAGTGACGATCGTTTATGGCGTTTGAACAACAAATCAAAACAGAATAATAGTAGAGAATTCAACTAAAGGGGCTCAGACGTGATTTTATCGTAACCAATAATCAAGCAATAGCTTCTTACAGTAATACAAATATATTTGACATTTCAAAAGAGTACGCCACACTCCAGAGGAAATCGTATAATCCTCGTATCAGGGATTTATCTAGAGTTTCCGTCCTGAGGAAATGCCACTTTTTGCAGTTGTATGGCTTAAACAGTTTAAGACATATGAGAGTGACCTCCGGTTGCGCATTTATCCCATTATTTCAGACAATTATCCAGCGTGTTATAACTTTGACATTTCAAGACTTGTTCTGAAACGGAGTACTTGATCGGGATTACTGTTCTCACCATTTTAAATATCTCTATCTTGGGCGGCGCATAGCCCGGCGTAAGTAGACAGACGGGCTGTCATATACCTCGCAAGTACGCAAAAGTACGCGTGGCATCACCGAGCACTTTGAACGGTGCTTAGTAAAGATGCCTTTTACCAGAAAAAATGTGGTAACCGTGGGCCCTTCTACCACCTTTATAATGTACGTTTTTACTATGTTAACTTCATTATTCTGGGAAAAACCGTCTAATCCCTTTAAGGGAATGTTTTCACTTCTCTGAAAGTTGTCCAATGAGCCGTTGTAGTGTATAAATATTAAGTACTTGCTGCCTGAACACAGATCTGACCACCTTGTTTCTCACAAACAGTGACTAATTTCAGGAGAGAAAACTAAGTTTCTAGTATTTGGGTGATGACGTCATATGAACGGAATTTCATTGGAAATGAAAAAACTTTCAGCTGCAATATGTATGACTAGTTGTATGGCTAATGTATAGCCAAATGTACAGTCTACTTTCCATCCCATTTGATAAAACAGGGATGACGACATTCGGCTTTAGCGGCTACCCTATACACTAGGGCCTTATTTTTTTTGGGCAGATGTCAAAACAAACTCAATTTACTTCGATTTAGACTCTGTGGTGTTTTACCTTCTACATACTTAATTTAAATGAAATTCCAACAACTTGGCCATCTCAACTCAAATCTTATGTTAATGTGAAACATTCCCTTTAATATGACGCGTAGCTTGCTCCGGAGAGTTAAAGGTAGTCCCATTCATTAACTGTAGTATTTAATTGGTGCTCAACATTCATGTGGATGGTAAGGCAAGACTTTACCTATTCGATTTTTGGACTTCAACACATTTAAAATCGGAAGTTATGGTCAGGCTATGTCGACCCATTTAATTTCACTGTTATATCTTTCATTAAATGAGCTCCAATCTTGATTTTTTTCCTGAGTGGTTTCTTCTAGTATTTGTTGACACTAGAATCAGCTAATTAAAAGTATAATTCGATTTCGGAGTCGGGGTCGAAGTCATAGTCGGAATCGGGATTACCGGAAAACCGATCGACTCCGCAGCCCTGATTAGGAGAGCATGCAGGACGTCGGACGGGTTTTCTGAAAGATATCGGTTCAGCGAACGATCAGAGGCTGCACATTGATACAATATGAGCATCTTCTCTGTATCCGGTAGTCCGGCACTGTACTACTCAGAAGTAGTGACGCCACGCTTCATAATACCGCCAGCTAATCCTGTACACAATACACTCATATTCGAAATCGATCATTTTCAACCAATTTGGCCTGGGGAAGTGTTTAGTATTCGGACCACATAGTGAAACTGTGATCCGTGTGGGTTCGTTTGCGTTTGAAGTTTCTGAATGTGACGGCAAAAGTGTCGACCCATTTTGCCCTCACTGATCAGAGGCGCCCCTGTACCAGAATGTGTGTGAGAGCTCGCTTAATGTTGATCCTCTCCTTAACTTTCTTACCTCACATAGCGTACTTAATTTTGGTTGCATTTAAATGGAGCAATATTAAGGGATGTTATCGAGCGTGGTGAGTGCCGCCTGTCGTGTGACCTTGACCACCGTGTAACCTGTGTCTGTGTCTGTTCTGTGTCAGTGCCGTGTCATTGCCGTGTCAGTCCTGTGTCAGTCCTTTGTCAGTGCCGTGTCAGTCCTGCGTCAGTCCTTTGTCAGTGCTGTGTCTGTCCTGTTGGCTGACCTCTGACTGCCGTTTGCCCGTGTCAGTCCTGTGACCGCCGTTTGCCTCGTGCCCGTCTGACCTCCGATTGACCTATGTCTGACCTGTCATCTCTGCCCGGCAGCACATGGTCAAGTATCGGTACGTTCCGTTCACCTGGGGCAAGCCTAAGTACGCCGGCACCAACGGCGCCATGTAGGACATAGGGGGACTCCCCGCCAGTGAAACCTGCTCGACTCCGGGGAGCTGACGGCCTCCCTACCACACAGCTGCACACCGCGGAGAGCCCGGCACGCCGACCGGGCGGTCCGAGCACGCCGGTCGGGCGGTCCGAGGACGCCGACCGGGCGGTCCGAGGACGCCGACCGGGCGGTCCGAGGACGCCGGTCGGGCGGAGGGCAGGCCGGATTGACTCAGCGGCGGCCGGCTGCCGATGGCGGCAGATGCCGGACGGTGCGGTCAGGAGCCGCCCCTGGCGTGCGAGCTGTGCGCTCTCAGGGGCGAAGACCGGCGTCTGTGACGTGTTCAGGGGCCGCCCCTGAC